>JAPWTK010000485.1:0-42500 GCA_029963805.1 Aromia moschata | reverse complement strand
ATTTCGACTGGAATATTGTTTGTTGCGTCGACTATTTTTCCTCGACGGTATAAGCGGACATTTTTAAGGAGTATTAAACCAGATACTTACGCCTAGACGGCTGCAAATGCCATGGTCGCTGGCGAAACACGAAACGTTGCCGAACCTTGTCAGCTAGAGACGCGGAAGGCGGAGCTACACGATAGGGGAATATAGTTGTGTTGTTTGTGATAGGTGAGGCTTTGGCAATATTTTGTGGAAGGTATTATTTTAGGTATTATTTATTTATAGCATTTTATATGCTTCCAAATTAAAGTTCCACACGTGTATACATAAGAAAAAACTCGAGTCGATTATGAATATGTATCTAGGTAAAATATTGGATTAGTTGAGGAAGGATAAAAGGACTCACTGTATCGCTGTCGTGTTGGTGGATTGCTGCATCGACGCCGCCAAGTTGGTTTTCTCGGGTTCCCCTCTGTTCCTTCGTGCAATGGCTACCATTCGTTATTTGTCGAGGTTATTTATCGATTGTTGGCTGGTTCAAATGAATATCGTGGTTCGAAGGACGATATGTTTGGGTCAGTGGGCTTTTCCAATAACACATTCGTTTGTATTGAGACTTTATTGTCTTTTAAATGGTTGAAAATAAGTAACAAAATGCTAATACAGAAATAGTATACGTTTGCATGACGTTCAAGCTGCTTAGTTGTTCTGGAAATGCGTATCTTGTCTGGGTACAGTGGAATGGAGTGGGGTGTCTGTGTATCGCCCTGGCATCAAAATACGTACAATCTTTTTTTCTCTGATGATTATAAAGAATGTTGATTTTAATCCAGTCCTTATCCTTTAGCACGTCCTTATACTGTAATATTAGTTCCTTACATTCAATTTTTTTTCGGAGTAATTTTTTTCTCGATGTGATGTTGAAAATGCTTCCAGACCAAATTCTGTTCATCTTGAGAACATCGAAAACGGCCCTTTTTTACGTTTCCTGAAACACATAATATAACTACTTGACCACTACCCTACCTAGTTAACCCGCAGCTACTATCGAGAAGTTACAGTTTAACATTTACTACTGATGGGTCCTGAGGACCCGTATCATAAATTATTGAAACAAAAAAGATTAAAATTTAATTTTATTATGAAACTTGTCTAATACACTGTTAGTGATACAAATATATATATATATTATTTTTCAAAACATTTTCGGCATATTTTCCCACAACATTCATTGCAAATGGGTATTTTGCAAGCACTGCATGTTATGGCCGTTTTTCGGTCCTGCTAGGACATATGGCGCACCTCTTTCGCTTGCTTTTAGGAATAGGTTCAATAGATACATATAAAATAGAAACTGGTATTCCTAAGATGTCCTCCTGTCATATTGCGGATTTTCAAAGGCACCTTATTATTCGACATTCGCAGACGCAAGTGTTCTTCTATTAATTGGATTCCCAACTCTCTGAGAAAATCTAACCGTCGAATTATTTTACCATTTAAAGCAAATTGATAGATAACACGGGAATTAACACCTGCATTATTTAAAATAGCATGGAAAATTGCCATCGGCCATCAATTTGTACGTCTAGATGTTGAGTATAATGCGCATTTTGCATCCAAAGCGTCTACACCGGACTTTGTGTCGTTATACATCATAATAATTTCTGGTTTTTTGTTGCTATTATCGATTGTCGGACTGTGATGCATACTGGATACCAAGATGACACTCTTTCCTTTTTTTGGGTACATAGGACACTACGGGATTAGTGGAAGTAAATTCAAAAATTGACGACTGGACTGCTCGTCTTTTGTTTGGGAGAAACTCGGGCGGTATCTCTCTTTTGTTCTTTTTTTATAGTTCCAACATAACTGAGATTTTTCTTTCTCAATTCATTGAGGAGTTCTATGTAGAGAATATATCCCCCCGCTATATTCCTCTTGACCCATACATTCAGCTAATCGCATTACAACTTTTGTTGGGTTCAGGAATTTTTTTTAGTAGGAAGGACATTTACCTCGGCACCAGCATAGATTTCCGCATTTACCATATAGTGAGTCTTCGCATCGACCAAAATTTGCATTTTGATGCCGTACTTGACCGGCTTATTGTGAATGTACATACGAAATGCACATCTTCCCCGAAACGGAATTAGCATTTCGTCAATTGTTACTTTTCGTCAATTGTTACGTTTGTTTCAGCTACAGTAAGTGTTTAAATAAAACTATGGAAATATAATATTAGGTCACATATTTCCTTGGTCCAATACATACATACATATGTGACTGGACTCGTAGCATACAAATATTTTCTTCATTTTTTTTAAAGGTATTTGGCAACTGGAACAACCTTCACTGCTTTGCAATATGAATTCTACATCGCGAAACACACAATTGCCGAAATAATAAAAGAAACCTGTCAAGCTATTTGGTCATGTCTAAAGGAATCGTAAATGCCTGTACCAACAGAAGAAATATGGTTGGAAACTTGTCTACAGAATTGCTTTACCATTAATTATTAGTTTTTACATTTTCTTCAGCGTGGAGTTAGATCATAGCAGCCTTAAACTTTTAATGTAGTATACAATTTTTGTGATTAAAAACAAACTTTTTATTTGTCTATATCAATATTACAAAGCAATTAAATTAGCAATTAAATGAAATTATTGCCAGACAAAAACGTCCAACGTGAAATTTCAAATTTAGATTCCAACGGTGGATAATGTAATAAAACCTTGTATCTGAACTAAACCACGTATATTAAAATATGCGGGACTATTTTGTAGGTCTCTTTTCGTGTTTTTGTAGAGCAGATTAGATCATCGATTTCAAACCATGTGTTCCCCCTTCTGACTAGTGCAGTGTAATGTCCAATGGGCATACGGGACATACTATTGTTAGGGTCTTGGTTTTCATATAACACCTCCAATGACCTGCGATTGCTTCCTCCTTCTCTGAAAGCCACGATCCCAAGAAGATTAATATTTTTTTCTGAATTCTTCGGGGTTTTCATACTTATGTATGAATTGGTTCAATTTGTCGCAATTGAATGCCTTTCGAATCGTCTAGAAAATCTGCAGTATCGATAATAATAATTGGTCCTGTAATAGAAATAATTAAGAATAATAAATAAACAGTATAATTTCTGTAGAAAAAAAATCACTGGAAAGAAGTAAGGTATTCAAGTCAACAACAAATGGTATATGAATTCGACGTTATTAAAATTCGACGTTAAAATAACATAAATAAATTAACAAAACAAATGTTTTTTTTTTTGTTGGAATGACAGATGAACCTTACATTATCATGTAAGGTCGAAAGAAGAATTACATTTGTTTTCGAGGGACATAAGAAACTAGTGTTTTTTCTTTTTGAAATCCAAATAGCGAAGATTCAACAACTCTTTGTTTCTGGGGTTGGAATTCTGGCGGGATTTCTCTTTTATTCTTTTTTAGTGTACCCACGACTGTTATTTTCTTGTCAAGCAATTCGTCAGCCAATGGAATATTAGTATACCAGTTATCAATAGCAAATTGCGGCCCCAGTTTGCTATTGGAGTGATAAGGCGCTTCACAATATCGGTCACAATATGCGTTTTGTAAACAAGAGATCTCGCGCCTAACATGATAAGTTGGGTTATGTGTCATTTAGAGTTTTAGACCTCTAAATTTAATTTATATAAACATACCTCAACATCTTCTTTATATTTAAATTTTGTTCTCACTATATTTTCATTTACAACATGATATTCGTAATTATCTGGTAGGTTGGTATTTAAAAAAAAACTGTAGATGGTCTTAATACTTAGCAAATTTACTGTTATTCACGATAACACATTGAGAAACAATTACTGAATAACATAAGCGATATCGAGCATCTGTTGTAGCTGGAATTGTTGATATTACGCGCGCTCGATACAAATTCGAATCGGGCATTAGAGCTACCAACTGTTGAACTTTCTATATACGAGTCCGATCGCATATGAATTGGACCACTAAAATTAATAACACAACTTTATATTTTGGGGTTAGTTGCTTTTGTTAAAAGGTACAACAAGTGTTTAAAGTACCGGGTTTCTATTCAATTCTAGTCAAGTTGTTCCAATTTATATGGTCACAATAACACAACTGTTTATATGTGAGCTCACCTTGTACACAAAAGACTCTCAAATTCGTAGCTCTATCGGGCATTCCGAAGTTGCTATAATATATGCTCGTTACGAATATGCACCCCGGTCTCGTCACAGTTGAATATTTTTTCAGCTGTGAGCTTGTGCTTATCAATAACTTCATTAAAACCTTCATCAAAAACATTTCTGGGTAAAATTTGACATAAACTCTCATTTTTTAACGATTTTCGCCGTATGTTTAGGGTCGTTATCCTGCTGCAACAACCACGTTACAGGCAAATTTTGATCAGCATAAGGAACCAAATAATTTTCTAAAATACTGAGGCATATATGCTTATCCATTATTCCTTTTATTTCACATATCGGACCGACACCTCTCCATGAAAAACAGCCCCATAGCATAATCCTCCCTCCTCCATGCTTTACGGTGCCTTTAGTAAATTTAGGATCCCATTCTTTATTTTGTGGTCATCGCACATACACTTTTCCATCTGATCCCACTAAATTTAACTTTGTTTCGACCGACCAAAGCACTTTTTTCCATCGATCTATACCCCAGTATTTATGTTCTCGAGCGAACCGGAGTCGTGCTTGACGTTGCTTGGTGCATATTAATGTTTTTTTTTCGGGATATTCTACCAAATAGTTTGGCTTCATTTAGGCGTCTTCGAATCGTCCTATCACTGACCACCTCCAAGCTTTCATCGGCGAAAATTTCTTTCTGAATTTCACGTGATGTTAGAAAAGGGATTGGCCTTGGCAAGTCGTACAATCCTCTCATCGGTTTTTTTTTGTTGTCTTTCTGGACCTGTTTTTACGTGGTACTTTCTGTACAGTTTGGTGAAGTTTGTAGTGTTGAATTGCTCCAAATACCATTTTCTTAGAATAATTTATATGCTCTGCAATTTTTTGATATGACCATTTCTTGCGTACTTGAAGAATTACTTTTCGAGTACCTTCATCGCAACTTTTTCGTTTATCCATGTTTACATTAACAAGCTCTTATTTTAAACTATTCGTACACTTGACAGAGTTGCGTCTTAGCACTAGTAAATGTAAAGGAATACTAATATTAATTCCTGTTAATAGGGACAATAGAAGAAATAGGGACAACAGAATATAGTTTCGATTACTTATCAACACTAACACCTGCGAGGAAAGTAATATTGGGTGATATGACTTTTTCAATTCTACGTTAGATAAATATATTGCGTTTGTTTTGTATAATGATAAGAATAGATAAATTGGAAATAATTTAAATTATATATAGTACAGTTTCTAATTAGCTGGCCACAACTGTAGCTGCCACGATCATATTTCTGCATGATTTTTTTATTGGCAAGTGGGTAAGATTTTGGAACTCGATTTTCTGTAAAGGTTCCACTTCCTCCGTACCCCTTTAGGCGTAAAAAGTTGAGCAAATCTACGCTCATAAATAAATTATCCAAATAAAATTTATAGATATTCAGAATGTGGCAAATCTGTGAGCATAGACACAAAGGGAGAAGTACATTTTCCAAATAGCCCCATTCGTATTCATCAACTCCATTCGGGTTTTTTCCTTGATACATGTCGAAGTCAGCTAAATATCCATCATTTGCATTTAAACACAACATTTTATACCCAAAACGAGTGGGTTTACCTCTAATAAATTGTTTGTAATTGTGTCTTCTGTAATACTTTATCATGGATTCGTCAAAGTCCAAATGTTCTTGGGGTACAAAATATTGCAAGCATTTTTCCTTGAGTACATTCATCAGTGGCCGTAATTTATACATTTTATCAGTGTTATCTATACTGGTGTTGTCAGCCAAATGAACGAACGTCATTGTCTGAACAAACCGTTCACGTCTCATAGAATTGCTCACCATTACGTTTTTTATATCCAACCCAATATCCCAAAAGTGGCGTTTGCTTGGTTTAGGGTCGTATCCGCTCAATATCAATATTGCAATAAATGCTCTCATTTATTCTACAGTTACTTGGGGGTCTGGGCAGTTTTTGAACAATGCATATTTTCGTGTTTCTTTCACGAGTAATTTTATAATGTTTTCGTCAATAAACATTTCGAATACTTCAACAGGAAATTTCTCAAGAAACGGATTATATGTTTGTTCAGGAGACTGTTTGCTTTTGGAGACTTCTAGGTCGCCGTCTTCATTCCAAACAATTTTATCTCGACGACTAATTTTTTCTGGCAATGGGGATCTACTGCCATTTATTGAACTATTATTTGAAATATTATATGCAAGTTTTTCAGATATAATTCTTTCTGCAGAGTTTGCAAACTTGATTTCGACTTTACTTTTTAGTAGGCGGCCACTAAGATTATCTAATGCACCCCCATCGTCTTCATCGGCTGAATGTGAATGAATCGGTAAGAGGGTTAGGATCAGGAGGCTCAATGAAAATTTCGTCAGCATCATCTAAATAGGTCAATTCAAATGCCTCTTGTAAGGTAAGACCCCTTCTGGGGAAAAATATGATTTGTCAAAAAAAAAATCTTTTCAAACACCGAAATGACCTAGTGTTACTTATATGTAACACCAACAAATATCGTCCCCTCAAAAACCCATTACTTGTAAAAAGGTAAATGTAATATAGACATTTCGAAATATACACATTTTTGTACCCATAAATTCGGTTATCAAAGAAAATAGCTAAAAAACAACACATGTTTTTTAATACTTATTCAAAGGAAATGCTCGGCTCATCATCTCTGTTCATGACTAGACTCAGAATATCACCAATAATAGCACCTTGCAGTTACAATGACACACTGCAACTGAATTTTATAAATAATTTGACATTTAGAGATAGTATAGCAGCGCCATCTAGTCGAAAATTACATAAGCCACGCAATTTAGGCAATTAGAAGAGACCTGAACGCGCATTACATATAAGTAACGCTAGGTCATAATGGGTTAAGAAGAGAGAAAAACTAGTTAACTGCAACTTTGTTGAATCCTATCGCTCCTCGTGCACCAGATGTATTTTCTGGAGTTCGAATAGTCAGGGTAGGAGGTCTTTTAAGAAATCCTTTCACCCAGTCCTGTCCTGCTAGACAGGTTTCTCTATCAAATCTGTGGGGTAGGCCATTTCGTTCTGCTAGTTCATAAGCTAATCACCTCAGATCTTTCATCGTTAGACCAAAATCCACTGCCATACTCTTCATTGACTTTAAATATGCTACCAGCTCAGTTTCTTGTTAAAAAAAATTTATAAATTTCCCTTTTGATCTGTCAATTTTGTAGTTAGGGTTATTCTATTTTATTTACGTATCTTTGGAGCGTTGATTTTGGTACGTTAAACTGCCTAGATGCCTTCAAAAACCCCATTTCAGTTGTTGTAACAGCTTCAACCGCCATTTTTATTGAATTGGCATTCCATTTCTGCCTCTCGGTTTTTCTGATGTAATTTCGCACTATCTGGAATCGTAGAAAAAAATATTGTTTAAAACCTCATTGCGTCAAAAATTGACGGAGTAGAAGGGGATACGTACTATCCCGTTCCGCCCCGAGACCATTTTTTAGGTTAAGCATTTTTTCTGAGCTTTAAAACCAACGGGTTTAAATCTAATATATCACTAAAGTGTAGCTAATTACATGCACTTTAGGAGTACATATCATTCAAGGGTTAATACTTAACAGTTAATAGCTTACCTTATGTTCAAAACCGACAAAAAGTATAAATTTACTCGAGAAAAACATACAATGCGAAAGCTCACCCCCAAAGCACTGTTCAAACTAGGTTAAAATAACTGCCGCGTCTTCCTTTTCAAATAGTGAAAGTAGTTCAATGCCTCTCCGCTTGGTTGTCAAGCCATGAATACCTGGCAGTCCAATGACGTTGAAAAGAAAGTTTCTTTTTACCAGCAGAGACTGGAGACTTGAATGTATCCGCTGTGGTCCAAGGTTCCTTCAATGCAATGCAATTTTTGGGGTTCTAGTCTTTCCTTTTTTGTAAAAAAAAATCAAAAGAGATACTTGGTTTGATGACCGTTTCATTATAAACCCATGTTCAAGATTAGACAGCAAGTAGTCCAGTCGGCCTGGAAAAACAATAGCGTTTGTTGCCGACTTTACTTATAAATGGTCCGATTTGCATTTTTTTTAAATACTCAGAAAAAATATACATAACATTTGTGAGCATATGCGAAGGTGCTTTTTATTTGTTTAAAAAATAGCCATTATGCACTATGCTTTGAAGTAAAGTAAAGAAACTACGCGAAATTTATCGAGACATGGTGTGAATAAAATTTAGAGAAAATAATAACGAAAAGAATGAGCAAAGTACGATGTCTCTACGACGATAGTTTACGAGATATTAATTTTTTAAGTAAAAATTGAGGAGTGGAGCGCAGAAAGCGAAAAACAAATGGCTGTAACTCGGCCAAAAACAAATGGATTTTTTATATATATTTTTTTAAATGAAGTTTATACTTTGTACTATGGAGAAAAAATTAAGCGAGGCTTTAAAAGATTTTTTTGCAATTTCTATCGCCAAAAAATAAAATTTCAGTGTTTTTTATTTAAAAAAATCGTCCATGTTAGAAAAATCATTTTTTTAAAGCGGAAATATATTCTTTATGTAAAAACAAATCACGTAAGTTATAAAATAAAATGTCAATTTTTTTATTAAAAGTTATTATTTTCCTAAATTTTATTCACAATGTCTCGATAAATTTTGAAGTTTGAGAATTTTAATTCGAACATAGTGCAAAATGCTATTTTTTAAACAAATAAAAAACAATTTCGAATGCTAAAATGTAGAATTTTCTGAGTATTAAAAAAAAATTAAAATCGCACCATCCACGTCAACAACAACTATTTTTTCCCAGGCGTACTGGACTAAAGAAACGACGAATGATAACTTGACAAAACAGACAGGCGTGGCCTAAAGCTCTGTCTGATATTCTCAAAATAAAACAATTGACGTGCTCTTCAGGTAATATGCGCGAGGTACGGAGGTCAGCGAACTGTCAGTCAGAGCGCGTGGCTGCAACCAGCCATCTCAAGTCAGCCCCCACTGGCCACCCGTAGCCGTTGATTAGTACGCCATAACAACTGCTACCCCGTTTTTGGTATATTTAGATATATCTATATTAGCTGTGGAGAAAAATAACGGTATTAGCTAAGCATGAGACTCTATAAGGGGTAGTTATACTTTACCAAAATAATAAAACCCAAAAAATCTGTTGGACAAGGTATATTAGCAGTTTTTTTTTGGTAACATATATATGACGCCTAATATAAAGTTTATAATACCTATAATTTAATACCCCACCTTTTACAATATTTTACATTTATACCAATTAGTCCCTAGCACTATATGCAATTGCAAATAGAGATCAGGTGATTTCACTATATCAAATATTCCTTGGATGTGAAAATCCCTTTAATATCCCTTTTTATAAAATCATTCTCTTAACCTCCAGTCCCACTAGTGTATACATATTTTTACAATCCCTGAAATTTACATACTATTTATATCAATAAGTTTAATAGAATTAATCCTAAACGTTATATGGATGTTAGCTTTCCCGGCTGAGAAAAGTCGATAATAGTTCCGAAATACACTTTATTGACAATTATTTATCCACCCATCCACCACACCGAGCTACAATAGGGATACGTATCGATCTTACGACCGCTAAAAAGAACTGAACTTAATATCTACGTTGCGGATTCGGCCGAGCTAACACGGCCTTCCTGATGTTGGGGCGTCCTCGCACCTAGTGCTGAGTCAAACAGAAAAATTTTGGACTTCAATAATAAGCAATAAACATTGAGTTGCGTAGGTCATGGTTAGGTTAGACAAGCAAAATATGAAATGAGAGAAATCTCTCGTCCCCCTACGAGTAATAATAGGGAGACCTTAGCCTAGCATAAGCTAGGGACCTGAAACTTGAATTGGTGGTTCGACCACTTAAATTCACAAGTTAAGCCTGACAAATAAATTCCAGGGACCTTCGCTGCCTCCCAATTTCTTGGGGCGGGGACTCCATAGTATTGTAAGCCTGAATATGCTCAACCTGAGTATGTTTAGGGACCTGATATAGCCCTAGTAGTAGGGGACCTTAACACTGTGTGCCCGAAATTTATTCGGGGGATCTAGAAATCTTGGCTCCGTACTCTAAAGTACTAACCGAAGAAAGGTTTCAAGCTGAGTTACTAGTCTATAAAATACAAAACATACCTTACTGAGGCCATGTGCGTACGTCCTCGTGAGCAGCGCACACGCCGTAATGCATACCTGTCATTTTCCAAGCAGTGAGTCACCTCAAAAGGACCATGAAACTTAGGTATTAATTTCCCTCCTGCAGCGAGTTGAGTATCCTGCACAAATACCCTGTCACCAACTGTGTAAGGCGTTGCTGGTAGCCGCTTGTGATTAAAATTTAAGGTGGCCTGGTGAGTTGCTGACTGTAACCGTTGAATAACCTTCTCCCGTGCCGCATCAGCATCCATGACCTCAGATTGGGTCGGGATATCGGCTAACAGCTGTTCCGCGGCCTTTAAGCGTCAGGTTTCACCAAACATTAGATCATTCGGCGAAAACCCGGTGGTGTTATTAATTGTCACGTTCATTGTCACAAATCATCTTCAATTGCAGGCAACACTTGCGTCCATTTCTTTTGGTCCTTGTCATTAAGAACTGCTCGCATAGCACTAAATAAGGAACACATTAAGGTACGGTCGGCAAATAAGGCCCACCTAAAATGTATTTAAAAAAAAAACGAGATGCAAATAGAGGTAGTTGAATAATAAAGCAGAGTTAAGTATATGTTTAACTATATAATATAACATAAAATAATGTTTATGTATAATAAACAAAGAAAATACTCGACTTTTTTAAAAACTGAAAGTGGGCCTTATTTTTGCCTAGGCCAAAAATAAGGCCCTCAATTATTTTTAGCTTAAATATTGTAAGTAGCATACTTAAAACTAGCTAACAGCATTGATAAAAATTAAAACTGATATTAACACTCTTTGGTAATACATTTGCAAAAAAAAAACTAAATCTGACACTTAGGACATGCATATTCTTCATCATCCGATTCTGTTAGTCCCGTGCATTCTTCATGAACCCACTTTTTGCATAACTGACACTGTCTCATATCGAGTAATCTGGTGGTTTGACACAGAAAGCAAAACCAATCTGCATTTTCATTGTTACGAACAGTATTTTCTTTGTACGTGCATGTTTGTCGTGTTTTAGATGCTGTGTCTTTTTTAGTAAAAATATTTTTGGTTACCAACTGAGCCCTGTAATTAATAGCTTTTTTTCGTTGAATGTTGGGCCGATCATTTACTTTGTCGGGAGTGGGCATTATATCCTTAAAAGAGGTGCCAGATTGGTCGTTGTCATTTGGTCTTTCATTTTCATTATTTTTTTCTTGTCTTATTTGGTTTATTAAGTGTGCTAAGGGAATCTCGTCATCACTACTTTCGACATCATTGACTGTTCTGAGAGAAGACGGGATGCTGGGACCATAAGCTTCTTCCGGAATTGCGGTTTTATTAAAGGGAAAAAATCCCTGTAGCTTGAAACCCATTAACAATATTATCCTGAGTCATACATTTAGACCAAACTCGCGAAAGTATCTGGTTAAACCTAGGTTTTGTAATACGACGATCAGGATTTTGATCCCAGTATCGTAGGACCTCCTGATCCCAATTGGACTCAAATGACTCTGTAAACTGATTTGTCAAGGCTGTAACTCGTGTGTAGTATTGCTTGGTAAGCAAAATAATTTTATCTCACACTGAGTAGCCACATCGACGATAGAATAATCCAAGTGGCAAGCTGCTCCATCAAATATTAGCAGAATTTCTCCAGGAAGTTTATATTTTGCGAGATGCTTTATAAAATCAATAAAAAGCTCAGTAGTCATGGAACCCTTTGGAGCCATTTTAACTAATGTCCCAAAGGGTAGATTATCTTCAAATTCTGGTTTGTCTCTTACCTTTGAAGATAATTATTGGTGGTATTGCAGTGCCAATGGCAGAGACGCACCCAACAACTGTTACGTTCTCTGCGTGCTCAGGTGCCACTAGATGTAACCTTTTAACACCCTTTTGTGCCAACACTGCTTGCTGGTGATGGAGAGTTAATCTACAACCTTTCTCGTCCATGTTAAAGATTCCTTCAGGCTTATTTTTTATGTTCATTTCCTCTAAAACCTTTTCTAGTCAAGTGAAATAATCAGTAACAATATACTTATTAAGTTTTTGTGCCCTTGCAGGGTTCATATTTTGCGCCTTACGTATTACAAGCTCAGGGTTTCGTTGCATAAACAATCTGAACCAAGCTTTTCCAGGCATCTCTCTATTTGAATTAAAATTATTTGGGATATTGTTCAATTTGCAAAATTGATACACTTGGTGATACACTTGATTTTTGAAGTCACTGGATAACCAACTGCTGCTAAACGTAATATACGAGATACCAGATCTTTCTCCTGTTCTCTTGTCAAAATACTGTGTCTTCCTAGTTTTCGCACTACAGATCCCGATGCTAAATGATTCCTTAGAGTTCGTTTAGGAATTTCAAAACGTTCGGAAGCCGCTCTTTGAGATAATCTACCAGCATCTACTGCATTTACCGCCCTTAGCATGGCATCGGAATTCCATTTAGCTCTTATGTTCTTACAAATTTTCCCCATATTTAATCTGTAAAAAAAATAGACACATTTTGTGGTTGGAAATAAGGCCCATTTGTGATTAGAAATAAAGCCCGCCATAAATTTGCCTGGGCCTTATTTCTGCCCAGCACGAATTTTGGGGTTATGTTGTATATAAAACAAAGTAAGCTAAATAGTAACAGTTTTTTGACACAATACAGTAGCTAACATCTGTACTTACCTGATATATAAAAATCGTCACGATGGTTGACAAAGTGTTTGTCCACCAATGATTCAAAAACCGATAATTTTTACAACACCGAGTGACTTCCCAGGTGGCTGGCGAAACTGTCGTTATATCACAAACAAGTGCAGAAACCAACGTTGGCTACTTAGTCGGTATAATAGATCTTTAATTATAGAACAACTTTCAAGATAAGTTTTAGCAAAATATAACTAGGTGGCGCTGCCACAAGAAGTGGGCCTTATTTCCGTGCGGGCCTTATTTGCCGACCGTACCTTACACGCTCCACTCGCCCATTTCTACGTGGTACTACAGTTGCAATTAAATGTAGGTCAAATGATCGCTCAGCAAGAAACTGTTTAAACTTTATAGCTTGGAAAGCAGTTCCTCGGTCTGCTGTGATGCGCCGTGGAGTGCCTAAGTTTTCAAATACTGCGCTCAAAGCTTTTATGGTACAATCTGTAGTTTTTCTTCGTATGGGACAGAATCGTACATATTTGGTAAATGCGTCGATGATCACTAAAATTTGGGTAGGTATAGCTATTTGATCTGACGAGCGGTCCAGCATGATCAATATGCCAAGTATCCAATCTGGCTAACGGTTTGGCAGTTTGTTGGCAGAAACTTCGTTTTTTACCAGTAGGCGACTTCCCTAAAACACAGGAACGACAATTTTCTACATATCTCCGCACGGATTTTCTCATGCGAGGCGAGACGAGGTCTTCTCGAAGGTTTGCAAGCATTTTGTCGGCACCAATATGCGATGAATTGTCATGATATAAGCACAGAATATTTAGTCTTGCTTGCACCGCACAGTGTTTCCTTTTCCCGATTTCTTGGCCAAAAAATGCTGAAATCGAAGATTGGCAATTCAATTTTTCATCACTGTAATGTTGTAGAGGGGCTTTGGTACGTTATAATCTCTGAAGGACAGGTTCCTGGGTTTATCACCTGAGACAAGGGAACAGTTTGAATGTTAAGGTTCCTGCACCTACACGTATAACGCGCTTGCCGTTCTGCCGATATAGTTATATTGTGAAGTGCACTCCTTGCATTCTTTGGCTAGCACTGTTTGATAGAAGGGATCTTCAGCTTGATACTCACAAATTGTCTTACTTGATTCGTCCGGGTCTATACGCGATCTCAAAATTGAAGTCTTGCAACTTTATCCACCATCGAGCAACACGAGGGTGTAACTCCTTTTCAACGCCGTTGCATGCACGGAATTACAGTCTGTATAAATGGTAAACTTTATTCCATACAGATAGACGCGGAAATAGTGGGTAGCATCAACAATGGCCAATGTTTCTAGGTCATACGAGTGATAACGCGATTCACAACCAGTAGTACATCTGCTGAAGTAAGCCACTGGATGATGGAGATTATCCAACCCTTTTTGCAGTAACATTCCGGCAATGCCTACCGAACTGGCATCCGTATGCAATTCCGTTTCGAGATCAGGGTCGAATATATGAAGAACAGGATACTGCGTCAATGTTTTTATTAGTTCCAGACGAATTTCTTCACATTGAGCTGTCCACACAAAGGATGAGTCTTTTCGCAACAACGCAGCAATTGGGGCGGTTTAAGATGCGAAATCTCTTATGAAACGAAGAAAATACCCGGCCAATCCTAGAAACTGTCTAACACCTTTTACGTCACTAGGCGCAACAGTCTGCACGAGGGCCTCCACCTTTCTCGGACTTGGCTTGACAGTTCCACCCTCGATCACTATACCAAAATATTCAACAGATGTTTTAAAAAACTTACATATTGCTAAGTTTAACACAAAACCCGCCTTGGACAAAGTATTGACCACCAACCGTAGACGCTCCAGGCCTTCTTTAATTGTCTTTGCTGGGCACAGTACATCGTCTATATAAACAAAAGCTATGTGATCTTTGAGCTTGCCAAAGGCCTTATCAATGGCACGCTGATAACATGAGGGAGAGTTTACAAACCCAAACGGCATACGATTGTATTCGTACAGACCATCCGGGGTCACAAAAGCAGTGATATGTTTAGACACCTCCTCAATTTCCACTTGGTGAAAGCCCGCTTTCATATCTAGCGTACAAAAGTACATCGCTTTTGCAAGATGGTCAATTTGGTCCTGTATTCGGGGGAGAGGATAGTGGTCACGTAGCACACGTTTGTTTACCTCTCGGAAGTCGACGCAAAGCCGAAGGTCACCGTTTCGTTTCTTTACCAGCGCTATTGGGCTAGCATAGGATGATTCACTTTCTCGAATTATGCCGTCTCATAATTGTTCCTGTATTAATCGTTTGCGGGCGTTCTCACCAGAAGCAACCGGCGACAGCAACGAAACAGCAACCCAACTACGGTTTCTGTTGCGTTGTTCTTGTGTACTTACTGAAAGCAACTTATTTTGGAATCAGTTGTGAGAGAAATGTCTTCCTCGTCGGATGAAGAAATTGCTGCTGCATACTTGCTACTGAAAAAGCGTAGAAAGAAGACAAATAGAAGGTTTTGGGTTAATCCTTTTTATACGATAAATTTGGGATATAGTTCTTACATAGTAGCTCAAGAATTAAATCATGATCCTGTTAAATTTCACGGATTCTACCGTATGAGCAAGCGCACGTTTCAAACTCTGGTAGAAATAATAAAACCTGAAATAAGCAAGAGAGATACTAATTACCGCAAAGCAGTAAGTGCAGAAGAAAGGCTTCTTATTACTTTAAGGTAAGTTTATTTATATTATATTTTTTTGATAAGCATATACATATGAAATGAAAATATTTTTTCTTGCAAAAAAATTAAAGTAAACATAACGAAAACTAATGTTCGTAATTATAAACGTAATTATCAGATTGACATTGAAAAGATCTCGAAGGCTCGGAAGGATCAGGCGCACTCGTTGTAAAACGTGATGATTGTGTTTCGGATGTCGATTGATAATTGTTTAGGGTATCTGAGTGGTAGGTGGAGGCACTTGATAGTCTAGATTGGCAGCTAGAACTACTGGATGGTCCAGGTGGACAAGTAAAATTATTAGTATAATCGCTCCTCGTACTATTGACACTTATCGGACGAAAATGCCCTTCAGAATTATCCTGTAATATTTTGTCAATGATTTCTAAAAATTCACGTTTACATCTCCTTTTTTGAGAAGCGTTCATTAATTCTAGATCAGGAAGAAGACTGAGCAAAAACTTCTGATCTGCGCTTTCATTTTTATTGCTGAAATTCGCCCTTTTTGCATCAAAGTATTCAGCAAGTGATTTTTCTGCATCTATATCTTTATTTTTTTCTTTTAAGTGCGGTTACACGATTATCTCTTGTGTGATTTACTCGGGGGAGTTGTTGGTGTCTCAGGTAGCTCATTTTGATTTAATTGAGATTGGGTGTTAACTTCTGACGACTCAGTTTCTTCTTCAGTTTCTGGTACAGTGCTCTCTGTGTCATCACACTCTACAGTTAAATTACTTGTCTGTTTTCGATTACTTTTAACGAAAGGAAGTAGAAATTGGAGAGCATCTTCCAAATAATATTTTTTCTTGATGCCTCCAGCTGACCCACTTGGTGGTATTTTCCTGAGGTGTCGTAAGAAAACAGTCCGTATATTTTTCCAGCGTTCTTTACAAGTTTGCGCTGAAAAAAAATTAAGTTAAAATATCTTGTTTTAGCATTGTTATATGTATTTTTTTATTTCAGGTATTTAGCAACAGGCGACAGTTATAGAGCTTTGACATATTACTTTATGCGAGGTCTCACAACAATCAGCAATATAATTGCAACCACTACTGAAGCTATTTGGACTGTTTTACAACCTAAATACATGAGTACACCTACTCCGGAAAAATGGACATCAATTGCTGATCGTTACTACACTCTCTGGAATATACCAAATTGTTTGGGTTCCTTAGACGGTAAGCATTTTCGAATAAAACGTCTTCCAAAAACGGGATCAACGTTTTATAACTACAAGGGATATTTTTCAATTGTTCTTATGGCATGTGCTGATGCGGATGGATTATTTACCACAATAGATGTAGGAGAAATAGGCAGAAATAGTGACGGAGCAGTTTTTCGTACATCAAATCTTGGACACGCTTTACAACTGGGATTGTTGGAATTACCACAACCTAGACCACTACCTTTAGGAAACGACGATTTTCCTTTTTACTTCGTAGCAGATGAAGCCTTTCCTCTCAAAAAACTATATAATGAGACCTTATTCGAAACGTACTTTAGATAACAGAAAAAGAGTTTTTAATTACCGCTTATCAAGAGGACGGAGAAGTGTCGAATGTGCATTTGGGATGTTGGTGTCTAAATTCCGTTTATTTGAAGGCCCAATTTGCTGTAAAGAAGAAACTATAAATTCTGTAATTAAAGCAGCGTGTGTTTTACATAATTTCATACGAATCAAGCAGGGAATATTTACCCAACCAACAGAAACTATTGCAGATCGCCAGGATCAAGTACACATTCCAATTGAACCTATGCCACAACCACAAATTATACGTAATCATTCAGAAGCACAGAATATTAGGGAGCGACTTTGTGATTATTTTCTGACGCCTGCTGGGGCTATACCATATCAGTGGAATCACATTGTGTAACCGATATATTAATACTTAAATATAGAAAATTTATTGTACTAATTTCTTCGCACTATGCCTGCTCTAAATCTATTTTTTTTTCATGAAAAAAAAAACGTGATGAAATTTTCCATTTTTCCATTTCTGAGCACCCTGTAGGTATAGTGTATATCAAATAATAATTTTTTTTGCATGGTAATCATTTCAGCATTGTAGTCATTTTATTTGATAACCAAAATGTTTCTTTTATAAAAATTAAAAAAATCCTGTCAAATCCAGCCGTGGACACACTGTATAACCATATAATATATAAAATAAATACTTTAACAACTTACCAGATTCATTCATTGCTTTAGAAATTTCCATCCATGCTTTTTCCTTGATGTCCATTCGGGTGTAAGAATCATTCTTTATATCGTATAAACACTGATATGTTTCCACAAGTTCCACAAATTTCAAATTTTTAGCAGTATCGTCCATTATAAGCATGTATTTTTCAAACAACTCGACTACAACTGACGATCGCGACGCGGGTAACAGCACTTCTAGCAACCGGTTTCTGATTGATTGGGTTGCAGTTGAGTTGAGTTGCGGTCAGTGGAAACACGTGTATCGAAATATTAGCGCTACGTCGCGTTGCTGTTGCGTTGCCGTCGCGTTGCGTCGCCGATTGCTTTTGGTGAGAACACCCACTTTAACTTGCAAACGCTCGGTGTAAGCCAGATGACGCGGGCGACAAGCCACGGGTTGAGGATCACGCAATGATATTTTCAACTTGCCGCTAGTTACAGCTGGCGGGGTCAGTTGATGTGCAGCCCGAAGAATTTATAGAATTTTAATTCAGCACATACGCGCTCGTCCAGTCCTGACACATCTACCATAGTTTCATCAACTTCTTGTTTCGTTGTTAGAACACGAACGAGACTAAGTGGGTTATGCACAATATCAACTCCGTTCGGGCCTACTTCCAGTTTAATACCGGGTCGCCTCAAAACATCTAGACCAATAAGGACATCAATATCACCTCCCGGAATGGAACCATCTGGTACTACGGTGAAATCAATTTCGAGCGTCATTGAAGGGGTAAATAGAACCGCGGTACAACGACCAATAGGTTGTGTTACGTTATTCCCAGCCTAGCTAGATGGTGAGCACTTGGGCCGATGTTAAGTTCAAGCTTCGTGCTACCTTTTCATGAATTATTGTAACATCGGCGGCGGTGTCAACTAAGTACCCAACTGAGACAGAGGACTTATTATTGGCGACCGTGGCTACTGATAACACTCGTGTATAACGGGTCTTCCGTGTTAACATAACTATGCTTGCCTATTTGTGGTAGCAAATATCTTCCGTGTGCCCCGTTTTTTCTGCAAAAGGTGCACACCTTATTGACTGCTGTTCCTAGTGAGGGAATCCTTTGCTTCTCATTTGAGGTACCAAATCTGGCGACGTCTAGCGCAGGCGTAGACGCTGTTGGCACACTAGTTGAGTCGGAGCTGCCGGAAGTATGCTGAGCCGCCATTGTAGACAAAATTTGCATCATTTGATTGGAAGTCAGCATTACTCTCCTGCTGTAGTTTCCACATTTGCAGCATTTGCTTACTTACAGTTGCATCTTGCATAGCCACCACGGGCTCACTGTCACCATGGCAGTGTCGAGGCACTTTGCTCGGGAGCAGCCATGTTATCCTGTCGTCAGCACAGAAAAAGGAGTGTTTTAGGTCCTTCCTCCTTAGTTTTAAGACACAAGGAATTATCCCACTTCTGATGTTAGCTTTCCCGGCCGAGAAAAGACGATAATAGTTCCGAAATACACTTTATTGACAATTGTTTATCCACCCATCACCACACCGAGCTACAATGAGATACGTATCGATCTTACGACCGCTAAAAAGAACTGAACTTAATATCCACATTGCGGATTCACGAAATATTTGTTTATGTTTAAGTCACGTAGAAGGTCGTCATCATCTAAACAGCTCCAGCGGTCGCAGCGAGCTAACATGGAATATATATTACAATTCTTCAAAGACTTTTAAATTTACCAGACCATTTGAAACAAGTACAGAACTATGCCTAATATAAAATAATAATCAAGTGTAACTTATCTCGCATCAGGAATGACTCAAGGAGTCCGAGCTCTCTGTAGGTATTCTTAAGCCAGCCTTCCAAAAAAACTAGGAAACCAGTACAGCTACCATCACCATCTACAATGATGTTTAGTTCCTAAGGAAGGTCCATTAACATCCTAGTAATATCCACATTCCCCAAATGCTATATGCCTAATCCAACTCCTTAATTAAAAATCGTCATGTCCAACTCCCCATGAACGATGGCGTAAAAGATCGAAAGATCAACAAATGCAACAGGTGCAAAAGATGCAAGTCGTGGAATCAGAAAATGATCGCACATGCCTATCATGTACCATGCTCCCCTTGAAAACCATCAAATCCGACACAATGGTCGTAAAATATCTACTGATATTTATTTAATCCAATAACCCAATTAATCCCACTTCCAAGAAAATATTGATGAATTATTTCATCCCCAAATCAAGTTGGATATCTTCACAGGATGATTGGAAAAGTTTTCCGAGCACTACCTTACTTGCCAAAGGTTCGATGATAAAAGAGACAGAGGGTTACACCTTTCAACCCACCCAGATAATTTTATCAAGCACATTCGTTTCGTCCTACCGTTTTGACGTTGCAATGTAACCTTGGGGGTTTGTATTGAGCAACTACCCCTAAAGCTTACAGAACGTAGTTCCAGCCAGCTTAGGGGAGTCGTGAGTACATGATTTCCTTGTTTTTATAACAACCGTAACCTGAAAAACAGTTTTTGGGGCACCAGCTAATGAAAAGACAACACTACTATTAGGTTAAGATAAAATTGATATGTTTAAAATATTCAGGTACATATATAAATGTTGCTAAATTGTGTACAACTAGTAACTTCTGAGACAATAATCTAGCTCTGATTAACAAGATTTCAGAACGGTAGATGGAGCACTTCTTCTGGCCAGAACGTAAGTACGGAAATAATTTACCCTTGTTATCCTGGGGAGATGAGATTTGGTGGTCTGTAGATGACTTAAGCACACGGCTTGGTGACTACTCGAGTCAGCTGGTCAGCAATACCTTCGTCAAACAAGGGGATCCACAGACTCAATCTCTAAGACAGCTTCCACGGGTACTCCCTCCTTTTAAGGTCAATGGCTCAGCAAGGATGCATGAAAAGTTCAAACAAGAAATAGTAACAGAGCTAGACTTGAGGTTTGGTTACAATAATATAGCAGGAAAACTTACAAATCTTGCAAACACAGCATACTAGTATAAAATCTTAATTTAAAATTAAATCAATGGAAACCTATATATCTACGATACTAATTACATTAAAATTCAAGTAACATACCAAAATTATAGAGGACACCTGGTATATGAAACCAGAGTACCAAGGTTAACAATTAAGCAAAAATGTTGTTTAACAAAAGAAAATTATACTATTATAGTAAGAGAGAATTTGAGTCCGACACGAACGTTCAGGGCAAAACTACACCCTTGTCCAGGACAGCAGTATAGTTCTCAGTCAGCGATTGATTCAACGATAAATTAAACAAAAAAACCAAAAAGTGTGAATCTCTGTGGAGAAAATCTGCCAACATAGTCAAAATTCAAGCTGTGTAAAAACAAAATGCAAAAATTTCACTCAAAATATACACGATATTCCAAGCTGGAACGATAGATATTTGCTATAGCTATCAAAAATAATTCCTAGATAAATTCAGGTAAGGTTTTGAATTGTTTTACAAATATTGACTAAATCAACGGTATATAAACCATAAAAACAATGAACCTTACCTGAACTTGGAATTCGGTGACCTCGTGGCTGCCTGCAAATTTTTCCTATCCTTGGAAAACCAAAATGCTCTTCACAGCTGCGAGTCCGTTATTGAAGTCTATAGCCTCTATCACCCGTTCAACAGGTGGATATATTAGTGCCTAGCTGTACGCTCCTACAAAAATTCCGCACCCAAAATAACCGTTCTATATGGTAATAAACATGAAAATTAGGCACACGAACGTCCTTTGAATAACTCAAAAGGCACCTCGTGTCCACCGTGTAATTCCTAAATGAATCAAATAAATATACCAAAACAATATTATCACAGCTAGAATTCTACCCAAGATTTCTCAATAGAAATACACAAATATCCAACGATTATCGAAAATAAAGCCATTAAAATATTCATCAAACCAAAGTTCGTCTCTAAACTGAAATGTCTGCCGGTTTACCATGCTGGCTTCAAAAGTCTCACGACTGCACAAAGCATAGGAGCCCAAACGCATGTGTAGAAGGTACATCATGGAGTATATTAATCTATAGAAGCACATACCAGCTGAAGTGAGACAACGGATCCAAACAGATGCTTACCCTTTTCCTTTAAAGCATAATACAAACCTGATAAAGGCGAGTGTAACGAAATTAACTAAAATTTCGTTACAACATTCAGTGACTGCATGTCAGTCACGTTCGATTCATCAGAGCCGAAAATTACACTACTACTGAAAGTAGTTTTAGGATCTCTCCAGAATGTAATTACACACTACTAACTCGTAGCAAAAAAGAAAAGGATTGACACATATAGTGAACGGTACACCCAAAAAAAAAAACTGTCACACTTGTGATGGATTATAATCGATATTTAACCGTCATCAAATACAAAAAACTAAGGCTTTAAAATGCTTGGGAATATATAATCGTATCTACTAAAGAGGATACCTAAAATATTCAAGTATAACGTTACCTAATGCTTTCAACACCACTATCTTAAGTTAACTCAAACAATGTCCAGCAAAGTCGACATGAATCGCACATGGCACACACCGCTAGTGAAAGAAACTAGTGACTTAAATTATGACTTCTGTCGCTTCTATGCAATCTTTACCGGCAGTTCTGTGTTAAATCGAGCGGATTCACTAAAGAGAGAACTGTCACCTCTTGAAGCAACAGATTAGATGAAGTGCAGGTTATATAAACAAGCTATTATTATAAACATTTAATGATTAACAAAATGAAGGTGCTATAAGATACAATGGAATATTCAGTTGTTACGATTGTTTACTTTAGCTGTTTCTAAACGTCGAGGTGTATTACATATTTTGAGTGAAATATAACCTGCATAATCAAGAAATAACAGGATGTACAATTTAGTAGGGTACAAAAAGACTGAACTGAAATACACTTCATATAATATATTAATAAAAATATATGTACAAAAGTATAACTTGGTAGAGTAAAGGTGGCTACAGACGTAACGATAAATCGTAGCGATCTGAATTTGCACAGTTTCAACTTGGATACCCCCTGCTCTACACGTCTCAGATATCTGCGCAGAAAGTCAGTAAAAGAAAACACTTCAATGAGCAACATGTCATCCGCGGACGACGACATAATTGCAATATTAGGTCTAATTATGGTACTGAGACAAAAAAATGTTCGAAAATCGCGCCGTGTATGGTGTAAGAAGGGCTTTTAAAAAGAAACGGTTTTCACATGTCAATTTACTAAAAGAGTTAAGATTTACCCCAAAAGATTTTCACAATTATTTAAGAATGGACGAAGAAACTTATCTGCAACTTCTTTCATTGGTTACTCCCCCTCATACAAAAACAAGATACTGTAATGAGAAACCATAACCCCTCATGAAAGATTACACAGGTCTACAAAATAAAAAAAAGTTCTGTCTTTGCAATCAGACCTATCATTTTCTATGTATTTTGATGTACTGAAACCAAATTCGGCAAAAAATTTCTACCGCATCAATTTTTTCTCTCCAGCCCCATATAACCCCAAACCCCCACAAACTCTTATAGAGGAAATTTTTTGAAAACATTTCTTTAATTATTTTTTATGACCTTTATATTGTTTTTTTTTTGTGGTCGCTGAACACGAATCTGAAGTCAAGAATAAATTTCGACTTAATGACAGCTGTAACAAGCTGTCAAATTTCATTAAAAAGTAAACAGTTGATATTCTGATTACGATTCTGAAGTCAAAATGAATTTTGACCTAATGACAGCTTCAGCAAGCTGTCAAAATTTCTGAAAAAGATAAAGAGATGATGTTTAGTACATGTTTATATACAGGGTGGACCATTTTAACATTTAATAGGAAATATCTCGGCCGGTAAGCGAAAACACAAAAAAAAGTTTTATACAAAAGTTGTTGGGCAAGGAGGGGGACGTACGACCATAACCTTAAATTTAACCTCGACGTTGACCTTGAGGGTTATTTGAAGGTCAAAACTTGGTCAAATGGAAACAACTATTTTTTGACCCCGGATTTGAAAATACCGGGAAATTTTACGTCCAAAATGGCACTAAGGTCATGGCAAGGTCGAATGAAGGTCTAATTTTCGAAAATTGTTAAATAACGAGGGCTAGCTCGGGATAGAGATTGGAAACAGTACAATTTTTCGGTTTTTAAGGTTATTTCAAAGTTTCAAGGTCAAAGTAATTTATCAAGTGAAACCCTACTTTTGTCCTCTGATTTGAAATGTTTAACGTCAAGGTCATTGGTATCAGGAAGTGATATTATTCGACCCTGACAACTTTAATCGGAAACATTTTACTGTTTTCAATCTCTATCCCGAGCTAGCCCTCGTTATTTAACAATCACTGACAACATGACTTCAGAATCGTAATCAGCAACCCAAAAAAACTTAATAATATGCATTTAATATCAACTGTTTACTTTTTAGTGAAATTTGACACCTTGTTAACAGCTGTCATTAAGTCGAAATATATTCTTGACTTCAGATTCGTGATCAGCGACCAAAAAAACCAATGGAAGGTCATAAAAAATAATTAAAGCAAAAAAAATTTCCTCTAAGAGTTTATGGGGGTTATATGGGGGGTGGACAGCAAATTGATGCGGTAGAAATTTTTTTGCCAAATTTGGTTTCAGTGCATCAAAATACATAGGAAATGATGGGTCTGACTGCAAAGACAGCACTTTTTTATTTTCTAGACCTGTGTTATCAGCTACATTAAGATTTTTAGCCACAGGGCGGTCATACGAAGATCTTAAATATTCTACGTTCATATCTCCACAGGCTCTCAGTTACATTATTCCTGAAACCTGTGAAGCCATATACAGTTCTACATAAGGATTATTTAAAGGTATGTATAGGTAGAAAAAAATAAGTGTTAAGCGAAATTTTATTTTATTTTTATTACATATCTATAGAATTTGCTTATTTGTCAGTAAAATTGCTAATATAGGAAGCAGCCGAATTTTCTGATGACGATGTTTGTATTTGTGATGGTCGGACATTGAATTGGGAGTGTAATGGTACGATGTTTGTAAGTGGAAACTCATATTGTGTATGTGATGCGAACTGAGAATGCACCTGCGTATGTGGTAGTTGATACCGCCTTGTGGACGGCTGGTTCGGTGTCCCATACGAACTAGTGCTATTTATAAACGCAAACCTTGTTACAGAGTGTGCTATAGATAAGCTACCCATTTCAGCCAAAAACAGGGTTTCGTTAATTATTTTTTCGGCGAAGATTCTTTGTGCTTTGGTAATTCTCGCAGTTTCAAGCCTACATTTTTACCATACACGTCAAAGCTATCCTCATTTCTGGGGCGTTTAAAATGATCGTTTACGGATTGAAGTACTTCATCGGTCAACGCATTTGATTTTTGTATACGCTTAAGTCCAGAAGTTCTTTTAACAGGCGTGTTTCTTTCATTTTGTGATCCATCATTTCGCGAAGACACTAATAAGTCTATGTCGGCATCATTGGCATTATTAGCTTCTTGCGACAATACTAATGGTTTAGATGATTCCTCCTACAACAATGGTTTTTGGCTTATAACAAAAAACGCATGTAGTAGGTGTTGACTTACTTTGACTTTTGTTTTAGTTTCCAAGGACACAACTTGAATGGAGGCAAATAGCAAATGATTTTCAACAAAGATGGAACTTTCCTCATTGCTTAGGTGCGATCGATGGGAAGTATATCGAAATCGTCCCTCCCAGAGGCAGCGGCTCATTGTATTATAATTATAAGAACCATAACCGCGGCGATAGCTCAGTGAGTAAAGTGCCAGGTGAGAAGATGGCGATTACTCCGAGAGCTACTATCTACGCGGGTTCGAATCCCGCCTGTGGCAATTGACACCTGTCACAGGGTTTGGTTGTGTGTCTTTTCCATGTGTATTCTCCCTCAGTACAGTCGTAATGACTCTTAGAGGGAGAACGTCAATTTCTGTGGTGTGTGTATGATTTATAACATAATATAACATAAAAGAGTTTTTATTACTGTTCTTTATTTCACATCTACAAAAACAATAGGCTCGCAGAGCTCGTACCCAACCCTCTACTTCTAAGAACACCAGAGGCGTGGAGGCGGACTGATCGCTGTGCGGGTCGGCCCCCTGCCAGATGTTTAGTGTGAGCTCCGACTTTGTTTTTTAAGAATCATATTTCTGAAACCTTCTCCGGACATGTTTAAAGGTCATCGTTTGATATGTGTAAAACACTTAATTACCGGGGTCGTTATTAAAGTACACAGGGTTTAATATATGAGTTTGTTTTATGAGGGAAAAAATTTACAAAAACCCCTTTATTATGCTTCGGGACGCCACAGACAATCACAACATACAGACTACATAAAGGACAATGTCAAGGACAATTTGAAGTGTGTTTTAATTTGGTCAGCTTTTTTTTCCAAAATAATTTATTTATTATTTATTTTAGGTCATTATGGATTAATCCTAAATGTTGGCAACACTTCTGCGGCGAATCGTTGCCTCACCAATACTTTTTAGATTTCATCTGATGCTTCCCGAAGCATTGATACTAGTGCCTGAATGGCTTTAATGGTTTCAGAAGTATTAATTAGAGATTGCAGTTCTTGCGTAACTGTTGTTAAAGCTTGTAGGTCGGAGATCACACTAACTTGGCTGGTGGCCAGTGGAACATAATTTTTTTTATCTCTAGATTTATATGTACTTATTTCCTCCCCCAACAATTAATAAATTGTAATTAGATTCACTCGTTTAAGTTACTTACAAATAGTGAATTAATTCCTGAATATCTTTTATTAAGTTATTGTTAAGTTATATGGGAAGTGTGCACTAACTGCAATTGCATTTGGTAAGGTATAGATATATACAGTGGCTCAACGTGAAACTCATACAGCCGATAAAAACATAATTTTTGACAGAAATACTGAAGTTGCTAAATTTTTGTGCTTAAAATCAATATTGGATCTGACCAGTTTAATGTTTATTTATTACAAAGTCATATCTATATGAATACAAAGTTAATTATATTACAGAAAAAAAAAATTGTTTACATACAAATAATAAAATCAACGTGAAACTTATACACAAGGTAAACAGAAATAGCACATAACACTTGCCTACAAAACTAATATTTTGTAGGCAAGCCTTTTAGAGTCAATAACAAGTCTCAAACACCTTGGAATAGATTTAACAAGTTTTTCACAATAACTAGGCTCTATTTTCCATCTCTAAGTCTACATTCTTCTTCTAGTGCAGTTTTTAGGTCTTGTTTGTTGGAAATTTGTCGGTCTCGAAGTTTCAACTCTAACTGACTCCATAAATTTTCAATGATATTCAAATCAGGTGATTGAGGTGGTGTTTCGAGAACTTTTGGACAATTAAATAGTAACCATTTGCGCATAACTAAAGCCCTATGTTTAGGGTCATTATTTTACATTTTTCTTTAAAATGTCTAAATACATTTCTTTGTTCATTATCCGTCGATAAAATGTAAATTACCTACACCATTTGCAGATACACATCCCCATACCATTACTGAGCCTCCACGATGTTTCATAATTGGTTTTAAATTTTTTCTTTTTTAGTTCCTCGTTCGGTTTTCTCCACACATATCGATTACCATCGGATCCAAATAAATTAAATTTGCTTTCATCTGTAAATAGCACATCCTTCAAAAAGTTAAAATCCTTATTTATGTACTCTTGTGCAAATTTGACTCTCTTTGCTCGATTTTTTTTATTAACGTATGGTTTCTTTCTTGCTGTACGCCCATGTAATCACTTACAGTCACTTGCTTACAATTATACAAACAAATGAATCTACACGCGGTCAACATACAACTGTGTGTTTACTGCATCATACTACCTGTATGAGTTTCATTTTGACTTTGACTTGATTTTTTACAAGCTACAACTTATTCGTAATTCTTTATTATTTATTCTTTATGTAAGTACATGAAATTAAATTCTACTACTAGATTTTATAACATACAACACAACCTTACACGTGTATGAGTTTGACGTTGAGCCACTGTATATTGATTCTTGTATATCCTTAGTTGTAGATAAAACCAATACTGTGATGGTTGTTTTTTTTAACAGAATTTTAACTGGTAAATAGAAAGAAAAAAATAATAATAAAGGTGATCGTGCATAGTCTTAACATTTAGTTAATGTGTTTTCTTTAATTTAGGATCTCTCCATTAAAACAAAGGCCGAGTTTCCAAACGGGACTCGAGAACCTGCCCTGGGATATTAAGGTGAACGTGGTGTGAGGACGTAACAGTCACATTTTAAGAACAACGTGACAGGGGTTCTTCAAATATTATTGGACCAATGATTCTACTACCGATTTCCAAGCCAAACATTGAAACCGAACCGCACTTGAAAGTTACCCTCTCGTAATAAATTTTGATTTTCCTGTGACCAATATCCAGTATTTTGTTGGTTAAATAATCCCAAATTTGTAAAACTAGACTCATCCGAAAATAAAATAATTCCCCAAAAAATAATTGTTTGGCTGCACGTTATTCTGCAAAATCCAATTGCAATATTCCATCCTACGTTCGTAATCATTTTCGGACAAGTGCTGGTGCAATTGGCGTTTAAAAGATTTATAGTTGAATTTTTGCAAAATTCGGCTTACTGTTTGGTGACTGATTTCCAATTAAAACCCAATTTGCCTTAAAGAAACAGTTATCAACTTTTATTCGAGCCAAAACATTAATTTCTGTTCCTTCGTCAAGAATGAAATTTTCTTCAGGATCATTGTTGGGTTCTCTTCGGAATTGATTTTCAAGACGTTTAAAATAATTTATATCGTTCGGCATAAAGGTGTCTAGCCTCTACGGCATTTTTTCTACATTCCCCATAAACCATTAACATGTCCATTTTTTTCATCTCTTATATAAATTGGCGGCATTTTGAACGCAATTAACAAGAACTTTAAACAATTTTTAATGACAGTGAAAACACCGGTAAACCAACAAATGTTTGACAAGCTAAATATTTCATTGTTTTCAAAGCCACCTTAGTTACTTCTTAACATTTAATTAGAACAAAATTGTATTTTCTTAATCGCTTTTAGCTGTAATTTTATTTGTATTTATCGCACATATTAATACGACATAAGAATAAATTACGTATTAATAATAATAATAAATGGTACTACGGTACCAATATTTACCTATACACTGAGGGCGGAAAGTAAGTTGATAGTAAATATTTTTGTATTTTCAACAACTGGATACACATTGAATTATTACATTAAAAAAATTAATAGTGCTTCTAAGACCCTGTTATCCAAATAATGTATAGCAATAATATTTAAAATTATTATAAAAGAAAAAGGCAAACGATTGTGAATGTAACAAAATTTTTATTATCGGTAAGTATGTTGACGGTTGAAGATATTAAGTTAAGTTACAAAAAATCTCATATTAATATGGTGTATTGAACCCATTCGCTCTAATAACAGCTTCCAAGCGGTTGGGCATACTCTGTACTGATTTAGTTAAAGTTTGTTGAGGAATATTTTCCCACGCTCGCTTAATGGCGGCAATGAAGGAATTCTTAGATTTTCGTTCAGAGTCAGGAACATTGCGGTCTAAATGGTCCCAAAAGTGCTTTATAGGGTTTAAGTCGGGACTCTGGGGTGGCCACGGTAGTAACTCAATTTGATTTTCATTAAAAAAAATTCTTTGCGACTCTCGACGTGTGCTTGGGATCATTATCTTGTTGGTAGATAAATAATAATAAATAATAATAAATATAGTTTATTTGTAAAAAGAACTGGGAATAAGAACAATGTGAAAGAAAAAAGAACAATGTGAAACAAATACAAATAAACTTATCAACCCACAAAGTCATAGACTGAACGTGGTAGTTAAGTAAAAATTGGTATTGTTGCACACATATTAACATACATTACAACTCACTTATTGATGCATTACACTAAAGTACATTATCTTACTAATACAAATACACTATTATATCTTCTTTGGTAATAAAACAATTACATCCTTATTTCTATTATTTGATTTATGACTAGACGGTCTGCTTGTATTAAAAATTGTTTGGTTTTTTTCTTGACTTCAACAAGAGATTTAGATTTTTTTATATTCTCTGGTATAGAATTATATAACCGAGGACCAAGGTGGAGAAGATTTTTTTGTCCAAGTGACAACTTGGCACTTGGTAAGTATTTAATCTGCATCTAGTTGGATAGTTATGTTTAATATCTAAAAGTGAATTTTTTATTTTTATATTGATACAGTATCACAGACAAAAAATATAATTTCCTTATATGTAACACCTCTGATTCTCTGTATAATTCTTCAGATGAATATGTTGCTTCTCTACTGTATATTATTTTAAGAATCTTTTTTCTGTATAACTTCCAGTATCTTTAGATGAGTATATCCAGTACTTCCCCAAGCTAGTATTCCATAAGTTAATCGTGATTCCACAAGAGCAAAGTATAGCATTTTCTTTGTTTTTTTATCTAGAATTTGTTTCATATATTTAAATTTGTAGATTATTGTTCTTAACGTTTCTACTACATTATTTATATGATTATCCCATCTTAGATGCTTATCTATGGTTACTCCAAGATATTTGACACACAGTCCTTTTTTTATTTGGAAACTTAAATCATCATATTCTATTTTTAAACTATTGAAGGCTGGCAGGCCCCGTTTGTTACAAGAGAATGGTAAGTATAACGTTTTTTCAAAGTTAATTGTTAACAATTTATAATCAAACCACTTTTTAATTTTTATAAAGTCTTTTTCGACTTCGGTTTTGAGTTTATTCCATGTGTCGTGCTCGTAAAGTACTACGGTGTCATCTGCAAAGCTAATTATATTCCCAATCGTGTCTAATTCGAAAAGGCTGTTAATGTACATACTGAAAAGTATTGGTCCCAACACTGTGCCTTGCGGTACTCCATATTCAACTGTTAGTTCGGTACTCTTTACTAAATTGACAACATTGTGTTCTGTTATTTAAATAGCTATTAAAAAGTCTTAGTGGATTTCCTCTGAATCCTAGCACTTCTAGTGACTCTAACAATTGAGCATGGGATACCGTGTCAAAGGCTTTTGCTAGGTCTAAAAATATGCCTAAAATGGGTGTATTATGATCCAGAGCGGTATAAATTTTAGTGCTGACATATGAAATTGCATGATTCCAAGCCAAGTTTCTCCACAGATTGAAAAGATTGTCTTTTAATATATTCACATATCCCTGTCCTGTTAAAGTTCCATCTATTATAGCCAAATTCCCAACCCCAGAAGCACCGAAACATCCCCATAGAAAAACAGATCCTCCTCCGCCGTCTTGGACCATTGTAGGAGCAAATGCTTCTCCTTTCTTTCGCCACACCATGCGACGTCGGTGACATCCTAAAAGTTCAAATTTCGTCTCATCACTAAAAATTATGCGTTCCCAAAACGTTATCGGCTCATTTCGGTATCGTTTTGCAAATAACAACCTCTTTTTTGCATCTGTTTTAGTAATGAAGGGACATTTTCTTGCAACTCGGCCCTGTAATTCTGTCTCATGAATACGAGAACGAATTTGTGTTCTTTTTATTGGTAAATTTAGTCGTTTTCCCATCTCTCTAGCTGAAATAGAAGGGTTCTGTCTCACTTCTCGGAGGATGAGGCGATCTTGTAGTTTCGTCGTCTTTAGTTTACGTCCTGTTCTAGGAGCATTTTCTGCACTACTTCTTGCCTCTAACCTTTTAGGAAATTTTATTTACACCTTCTTTAGAGATCTGATCATCTTTGGCGATGTTAGAGAGTGATTTACCTCTTAAACGTCGGTTGTAAATCGTGGCGCGTTCGGCCGGTGTAAGCTCACGCACTTTTGGCATTTTTATAAAATTAATTCTGCAACTATAACATGTACAAACTATTGACTTATATTGACAAACTAGTTGACTTATAAGTGCACTTACCCCTTACTTCAAATCAGAAATAAATACTAACTTAGGTAATCGTCAACTTATTTTCCGACACCTATTTTGAACGCGCCTGACCGTTCCCACTTCGTAACTGTAATAATATAAAACCTAGTAACGTAGAAATTTGTCGAATGCCTAGGGACTTCCCCTGCGATATGCCACCAGTTTTGTCACATGGTCCCGCGCAATACATGTTAACTGACGGCAACCAGTATTACTTGGGTGATATTGTCAACATAATTTCCGCCCTCAGTGTATATACCAACCTCACGTACTTGGGGCTACAGATGGAAAACACGTTGAAATAAGGAAACCTTCTGATTCAGGGTCATATTACTTCACCTACAAAAAAACATTTAGCATTGTGTTGATGGCGGTTGTGAATGCCATATGCTATGCTATTTTGAATGCTATATGCTATGCTATATGCTATGAGTTTATTATGGTTGATGTTGGCACTAATAGTTGTGTATCAGATGGTGGTGTATGAGAAATCAACATTTGGAAAAAACTTTAAAAATAACACATTAAATATTCCAACACCTGCAATTTTGACTGGAACCACCCGAAAACTACCTTACTTTTTTATAGGCGACGACGCTTTTCCAATAAGGCAAAATTTGCTTAAACCGTATAGTCAACCGGATTAACAAAAAGAAAAAAGAACATACAACTATCATTTGTCGCGTGCTAGAAGGATGGTTGAAAGTATTTTCGGAATATTAGCTACTCGTTTTGGAGTATTTCAAAGAGCATTTCAATTTAATCCTATTAAAACACGGAAAATTGTTTTGTCTTGTTATTTACATAATTTTTTGAGAAAATCTGGTTCCTACTTTTCTTCAACTTTTATAGCTCACGAAGATATTGAATCTGGAATCTCAGCATCTCAGGAAGTATTCGAGTTAATACCATTAGAAAGTCTTAATCAAAGAAATTCACTAAATATTGCGAAACAAGTAAGGGATGCATACTGTGAATATTTTAATAATGAGGGTGCAGTTTAGTGGCAGGATAAAATTATTCCATAAAACAAAATTTTGTATTCATAATGTTAAGAAAAAAATAATACTTACTTGTGTCTCATAATTTTCATCCATGGTATCTACCTTTCTGGAATTTTCTTCACTACCTACAGACTGCGACTTGTCCATAGTAGATTGTGAATTCGCTGCGCATTCATGGGCTTCTAAAAAAGCCATTTCTTTGTAATACCATAAACTTGATTCAATATATCGCCTGCAGCAGACCCTGATTTCAATAACTGGAGGTGTTTTTAAGTTCCTTCCGGTAATGAGTTCTTAAAGAGTTAAATTTCTTTTTCAAATAATCTTTGGTTGCGTCGGGAAACATTTCTTTATATTTCTCTAGTAATGTTTCATACGCAGTATTTTTTTATCTCGGTCATGATATTCTTTGCTTTTTTTACGTTCCATAGAGCTGGTAACTCTCTGTACAGGTGGATACTATCAACAATAAACTTCCTTTCCTTTGTTTTCTGCTTCTCCGCCATTTCAACAACAAACAACACGTCTTCTTCAAATACCAAACGTTGACTAAACAATATTGCGCAATAACAACCCTACACGGTTCAATGAATAGATATGGCGCAATAAAATATAAACTCGCTCAATCTTCTGCACAATCATTGTGCAAACTTCAATACACAGACTAGACGGTCAATAATATTGCGCAATTCGTGATATTGTGCAATATTATTGACCGTCTAGGGGCCGCCTAAACCAAATTTGACCCATCCTAACAGGCATCGCTCTTCACATTACACTTATCTCGCGAGCCCATTCAATGGCTTTGGTACCTCGATCAAACGCAAACAAAAGATGGTGTTGAAAATGCTCGACACTCCATTTTAATGATCCGAAAAATTAACAAAAATTTATTCGAACAAAAAACCAAATACACTATCTTGTAGAATAAACAATTATCTTTAAAGTGATATATAACATTACACCAAAACATTTTATTTTTAAAGCGCAATTTTAAATTGACGAAAAAAAAACACGGCCTGACTTTTTGACGCCAACCATTACTTTGAATTATAAGAACAACTTTATCAAAATGTTTCATGAAAACACTGAAACTGATATAAGAAAAACCTTTCTATCCTTTTTTTGGTGGTTTATGTTATCTGAAACAAGAAGTAATTTTGATGAAGATGAAGAAGAATTACACCTACCAGATTAAACGCAAATAAAATAGGATAAGAACTTTGTAAAAAACATTTTTAATTTTGAAGTGGATATTAAACAATTGTATAATGGTTTAAAAGACATACATTGTAAAGAATATATGGGTAATATTTTTATAACAGAACAATTACCAAAAATTAAAAGTCAAAAACTCAAATTACTTTTTGACCAACAACTCATAAATTTTTTTAACCTTTATTATTCGTAAATACATATATAAAGTGGCCACGAAAGATATCTAATAAATTAGGAAATTGCAAAGGTTTGTGTTTACTAGCATCACAGAATTCGTCATTTCGGCAACTGCCTATAGTGATTTGTCTAGTAATATTTCTAGAATAAAATTGTATAGAATTTATAATATATTGTAAGGAATTTGTAAGTAGGATATAATTATCCATTTGTATACAAGTTAAAAGTAATTGAACGCATTTACAGATACTTGATCTAGAATTCTTTAAAAATCAAAGGGTTACTTTATAATTAAGGCCATATTTAGGCTGTTAAATTTGGTGTATTTATATTTATATGATCAGTATATGACCGTGATTAATAATTCTTAGACTGACTTACACTGACGTTTTGATGGCTGACATTGACATTTTGAAAATCCTTGTCCCGAAAACATCGACTGCCCGGCGCAGGCTTCTCTCAATGAAATGAAACGGTCTTATGAATTTCATTATAATTAAAGGTAATTGCCGAAATGGGCGTTAGATCACTCCTAGTTAACCAGTTTTTAACACACCCGTCTTTGTGCCTGTTCGACATACGCCATTCTTTTTATCAAGTATAATACCTTTCAAATTCTTTCTATCTAATGGTCCTCTAATTTTGGAACAGCAACAGTGACATATTTACTTCTATGTCGCAAAAAAAAACGGTTCTGCTTCTCTTTGTCATTATTTTTGCAGCCTTTATCTGCCCATCGTAAAATTGTTTCCTATTAATTCTAATATTCTCTTCACTGACACAGAGATTGCAAGAAACCCGAGTACTAAAATTGCTATTGTCTTTATCAGCAACTTCGCAAATATCGTGTACTATTTTTTTGCATAACGAACATTTGTATGTACCTGTGCTTTCGGTGTCGCTAACAAAAGCAGCAGGGTTTATGGTATTGGCTTCCTGTTCGACTTTGTAGGATTTTCTTGCATTATTATGGGCATTTCATCTGGCATTACTTCCGTAAATGTACCAATTTGTTGATAGTCCACAACCTGTACAGTATCTCTGTTACTTTCCTGATTTAAACTTTCTTCCTGAATATGGCCCTCTATACTGGTATCGACGCCTCTGCTTCCGCTGGACCATGGCCATTGTTTTACAATGTGCCTACGCTGTTAGTTTTCATCTGCATTTATGGATTCCAAATCCTCTTCAGTTAGTATTTTATCAATAAGGTTTGATGGCAAATTTGTGGAGCCTAAGCCTATCTTGGGATCTGCCCCGTATTGAGACTTGTAGGGTGATCTCCCAATAATGCGATGGAATGAAGTATTTATCTGCCATTGCACGAAGTAACAGCCAACTGACCAACGAGCGCTGTTATTTTCTTCCATCCAAATTCTTAGCATTTGTTCAACGTCCTGATTCGACCGTTCCACTGACCCCTGGCTTTGAGGGCGTCGGGGTCGTCTATGTACGATGTTGCATTGGGGCCATAACGAAACTATCTCTTTGATAACCTCAGCAGTAAATTCTCGTCCATGATCACTTTGCAAAATTACTGGAGCGCCTTGTTCGAGAAAAAATTTCAATAGTTCGGTTACTACTTCTGCAGCCCTTTTTGTTGTAAAGGTCTCAAATAAAGAAATTTTGTGGAATGATCTTGGTAATTTATAAGCCATTTGTATTTGCCATCGGCGCAAGATTGAAGATTTATTAAATCGACTTGTCCTCTGACATTCAAATCCTTAGATATTGTGACATTTGTAAATGTGATATTAGTGACAGCTGACATTTATTAAGTTTTATAGTTTGCATATTTAGTTTGTTTAGTTTATACAAGAGCTGTTAGTAAAGAATTGTATGGAATGATATATTTAATATTCTAGATGTCAAACGAATTTTCTAGAACATGTAAAATTTATATGGAGACATCCAAAAAAAAACGTCATCAACTCTGGCTATGAACGAGAGAGATAGAAATAGCAGTCATGTCTAAGCTTTTCGGTTGTGTCAAACTTTTGACAAGTAACTGTCACAATTTATAAAATCAACAATGGCTGTCATATGATGTGACAGTTTTGACAAGCAAATAAGGTTATAAATTCGAATAAGAATAGAAATACGTCTTTTTTCTTTGGCCAACTTTGATGACGTTTTTTTTGGATGTCTCTATAAATACTGGTGTTGTTGCTAGGATAGAGTAGTTATGTTTTGAATGTTACATGGTTAAGACCCCCAAGTTGTAGAGTGTTAAATAAACGTGTTAGAATTGAAGAAGTGATTAATTTGAAGTTTCGTAACAATATGTATGTATTAATGAAGAATTCTTATTATTCTCTATCTAATTCAATATTAATTCAATATTAATTCAATATTATGTATTAATGAAGAAGAATTCGTAACAATATGTATGTATTATATATGTAATATACGTAGGCTTTACAACTATTCCGGCATATTTTTGTTTTTTTTAAATTGCAGGTTTTGCACAATTGTCCATATAACTCAACAGGCATTCTGGGAATATTATATTTCTTTGGTTTTAAAATAATTTTTTAATACGCCCGATATTTCGAGATCATATTTTACGCCGTAATATTTTTCTTCGTTCGACATCTCTTTAGTATTGTTTGTATTTTTTTTTTTGCTTGGTAACTTTTTAAAACATAAAAAACTTTATTAACTTTTTGTAAATTCCAAGGTTTTTTTAGTTGTTGTTTGATCATATTCCGTATTTAGCTGCTTATAATATTCTTCTTTGTCTACCATGTTATCTGTAAATAACTGAAAAAAGCAATAAAATCTAAAAAACCGTAGACAGTTATGGAATAAAAGCTAACTTATAACCAACGAAGTGAACATGATGTCGTCACTATATGCGCAAGAACAAATCGTGGTTTTATGTATCGTAACGCTAGACACAGCCTGATTACATAACCTCAAAGCAACAAATTGTAAATTAGTAAACTTAATGTTATTTAATCAGTTTTTTTAACCTACTACGACACAAAACGGACGTTTTATACGGATCCTGTATTCATCCATGCTGCAAAAAGTTGGTTAGTGGTTTGTTGGAAAAAGTATAAAATATATGCCCCGCAGTTATGACTGTCATTTTGTTGGAGGTGGTCATGCACTATTAGTTTACAGTTAATTAATAATTGAAGGGCCTGCGGTAGAAAGGAGGTAAATACCAAAATAATTTTTTTTGTGATATTACCACTAACGGGCTATATACCACCGACAAACATGTAGAAACAGGCTAAATATCAATTAGCTATTTAAAGGGTACAAACATAATAATAGATGTCATGACGGTAAGTGCCTAATGCTAAAATTGAGAAAACTTTCCTTAATAACTCCAGTTCCAGTTTTTTTTTGGTACTTACCTCCTTTCTACCGGAAGCTCCTGAATTGCATTTAATAATAATGCCGATGTCAGGCAAAACATCGACGGGAGACGGACGATTATTTTTCTTGTTTGCAAATGTGTCGCTAAGACAGCAAAACTTGCAAAAGTGGCCAGAATAGGTTTTATTCTGAGTATACTCGTCAAACAACTGATGTATCCAACCATGGCAGCGTTCACACTGTACCCAATCTACTGTCGCATCCATTTTTGCCCTTAAAGCAATAAATACATCGAAGAACATCATCATCGATAGAATCGCCATCTTGTAATGCCATGCATATCTTATCGTCCGTGGTGTTCGATATAAGTCCGAAAATGCGACTTTTTGCAAAATAAGTGACTGTCGCTTTATTCCACTTTTCCACTGCCAAAATGGCCTCCTCCAGGTCATGGGTTTTGGGTCCTTTTCTGCACCGTTTGAAGGAATACTCAGAGCTGCTTCTTTATGGATATTAAAAACGTGCTTTCTGATTTTATTAATAACTCTTTTTGATATTTTTGAAAATTTGCATTTTTGATATTTCATGTCATTTAATATTAATTGTTTGGTGATACCAAACCAACGCTCTATAGGCAATTACTAAACCGTAATCCTCTTTCTAACAGCAAACCTGACCAGCAAGGTAAAAGGGAATATATTTATCTAGAATTAATTTTAGAAATTCTGTTTTGTAGTATGTATTACTTTCGCATTCATCGATTTATTTTCCGAAGAGGCGTTCTCCTGACAATCATCCTGTTCGAAATTATCGATATTGATATCTTCCTGAAATAATTTTGAATCTGATTCGACGCAAAGATTGAATAACTGGTTTAGGGCTGAATGGAAGAGAGGAGTCTTCGTTTTGGATAATAAAATTATGCAAACGCATTTGAACCACATTTCCATTATCAGAGGTCATTAACATTAAATGGTACAGTCATAATTTCCTTAAGAACGCCTACGGTATTCTTAGAGTCCCGCGAGAAATGTTTATTTACATCGGAAGTTATAACCTCAAAAAATGACAACAACATAAACGTAATTTTATTATGGTTTTCGGGAAGTCTATATTTTTCAATTTATAAATATAATTGAACTGAAGGTAGTCTGTTAGAGGTAAATTATTCCAGAATAGGATATAGCATGAATAAAGGCGAAACTATAATCGGTAACTGCCATCAAAAACATAGGCCACTTTTTGAGGTGGAGCACACAATATAATTTAAATTTTGCCAACCAAATTTCAATTGCTCCAACGTCATGGTTACAAGAAATCATTAAATCATTTCGAATATTGGGCACACGCTTTTATTATTTTCTATTCTTAATACTCCTGCATAATACAAATTGTACCCTCACAGTTTTTGGAAGACATACTCACTGTCTATCAGGAACACGGCACACTATGTGAAAATCGGTGCCACGCCGTAGGAGGGTGGCGACACACAGTACTTCAAGGTATAGGAAATTTCGGCATAAATCATAATTCCTATATTTTGTTATAAATATAGTTTTTTTTTGTTTTTTAATTAAATTTGGATCTCTAGCTACAATCGAGACCACAATATATACAATAAATGGTAAACAGTTAAAAAAAAGAGACATAATCTACGGCATAATATTGGGGTGTTTTACAAAATTTATTTTTTCAGATTTAATACTACAAAAATTAATACTGATTATGTAATAGGACATGGTAAATACAAAATTATTATAATATCGAACATTTCAAATATCGCTAAGCAAATATTTATTTTAAAACAAAACACTTATTAATATTTCAAAATAGTTAATCATTTTCATTTTCATTAGAAATAATTTTCTTCGAAATCGCTTAGATCTAATGTTGGAAAATTAAGGGAGTCGCTTTCTAATGCAGTTTCCATCGACTAAGTAGTCGGATATTTGGTCTTCAAATGCTTTAAACTTTTTTGTTTTAACTTTGCGGAGACTAGAGATATGCGGATCGGATGTTAGTAACAGCCTATTAATTAAATCCTTATTCGTATTTATCCTGGATGATTTTATCGTATGATCTAGGCGATTTTTCCGAATTTCTTTGTGGGTAGCTTCTAAAGCTTCCTCAGATAACAAACCTATGGGTAATTCAAATGAAGAAATTATATCTTTACCATGCATTAGCAGTTTGTGAAGACTACTTGGCATATAGTACCAACTGTAGTGTTTTAAATAAAGTTCTTTTGTTTTTTTCATGAGAAGATCAAATTTATCTAAAACTATGTACCTACCACTAGACAGTATTCTTAAAATTAATCCTAAATTATATATTAATTCCTCCTCTATTCCCGTAATGCTGGAACTTAATTTCGGATTGCTAAAAAACTTCCTTGCTGTATTGCCGTCATTGGTTGTCCCGTAACCTTGCTTCACTACATCAACAACAAGGCCCATTCTTGCCCTTAATTCCTCTTGAATGTGTTCGCTTTCGTTCCTCGAGCATAGTTTTCTTTTCTGGACCTCTCGCTTGCCAGGATTTAAACGGTAATCTATAAGCGATATGCAAACAACATTCGAAACAACGAATCCAGCAATGCAACGAAGAAAGACCATATTTATAATTCTCAGGTTTGGAGTTTTTTTAGCAACAGAATCCAAATTCATCTCTGATGGCTTAGCACCACAAATAAAACAGTTGGATGTAGCATTTGTTGCCGAAACAGTATTAATTGCACTTCCATCAAGCATCGTAAACAACATCTGAAAGTTAATTTTCAAAATGTTTTCTTCTTGAGCAACTTTATACTCTGTTAGGTTTTCTATGCAAGAATTACTAAACTACTAAGAGTTGATGGGGTTGACGATGAGCCTGGGGACGGTTTTGTGACAGAAGGCTGCATAGCAGTTGGTCGGCAAATGTCCGCCTTGTCCCTGGGACCCGTTCTCGGGTAGAGGAGGCAGCACCATGAACCTCGAGCCTATGGCCTGAAAGGGGTCATAGAGCCCGGCAAAGGCAACCTGCCCTCCCTCCATGAGTTCTTGCACCTTGTGGCCCGGTCTCACGGCACGCAACATCCCCAATTCCCACTCCTGGAAGGCTACGCCATCGAATGGTTCGACAACGTCGTTTGCGTCCTCCCAGCTGCCGATGTGCACGCTCTTCTTTGGCGCGACACCTTTGGGTGGTGACTCAGTGGGAATCGTTGGCGGCCGTTTCTCCAGACGCCACTGTGCATACCTGGCCGATATGGCAGTGACCAGTTGTGCCCAGCGCCACAAATGTTCGGGTGGACATGGAATTTGGCGGTGGAAGATCATTCACGCCATCCAGGGCGGCTCGAAGCTTGTTGGCGTCGACGGGATGGTGGTCGTCGAGGTAGGGCAAGACGATGTCTCGCAAGGCCTCCAGGTCCACGTTGTCAAAGACACCAACAAGAGTGACACCCCCAGGACAAGCACCCACAATGGTAGGTAGATCTTTTGGTCGCTGTGTTTGATGCGGTATTGATGTATAACCGCACTTGCGTTCCCACCACGTCATCCTGGCACTCCACAGCAACTTCCAGTCTGCCCCTCTGATTGTGACAACAGGGGTACATCTCGGTTGCACTCGACATTGAGGGCTGTAGCATCTTTGGATAGTCTTCAAAGAGGTACATACCGCGGCCAAGGAGCTTTCCAGCCCACTCAAGTCTTGCGACTGAACGTGTCCAGCGACAAAAGAATTGGTGAATAGGGCCTCCAATTCCGAAAGATCAGTGGAATTGATGAAGTAGATTAGTTAAATTAAGTTGTTATAGTAAGTAATTTAAATTATTATTAAATAAATGTTTTATTTTCTTATTGTAATTTACCATGAGGTGATATCATGTTGACATTTGATCTTGATAAGCCAATTTTTAATATATAAATAGGTGTATCTGTTCTTCTTAACATAGTTGCTGATGGCACTCAACCGATCAGAACTGACGTTGTTCAGTAGAAAATTATACTTTCCCTTAGTGAATGGCACATTTATGTTGTACGAACAAACAGACGGTGAAGTAAATTTAAGGAATATCCAGCATTTTATTTTGATGAGCAAGATTTACCATTGGAAACATCAATTCAAGACTTTAAAAATAGAACTGTGGGATACGTAATAGGTCAACACTTGAACTATTACCCAATTGTACTAAGGAAATCAAAAATGTATTGTGGGCGTTATGATATTCAACAGTTGGTAGAAGACATATTCAAAATTCATTAAGTCGTTGAGCATCTTAGCGGAGTTTCTTTTCATCAGGACAGAATTGATTTAGCTTGGGTTATAGTGAGTAAAGCTCTTTTCAAATGGTTTGCAAATCCCAAAAGTCTTTTTGTCGTTTCTTACTATGTCATTACCTCTTTTTTTAATCAAATCTTAGAGTCTCTTCAAGCTCTGAAATTATGTTCAAACATATCTTATTTTTGTGTCTATTCCTTCCTGAATTGGTTTTGAAATTGCAGTTTCGAATAAAGACATTTTGTCAAATTAAAATATGTTTTGTGTCTTCGTTTTTCCCTAGTAAGAAGACAAAAATCAACTCTTTCTTCATCATTCCACAATTTTGGGTTTTCACATAAGATAAATGCAATACTCCTCCATCCTAAAATGGTGTTATAACGGATTGTTCGATCTTGGATTTGTTTGTATATTTCCTTTTTTCTTGTGCAGCTCTTCAGCTTGATCCCGTGCTAGTGTCAATTGCTTTGGAATTGAGGACAATAAATTGTGGTATCCTACCGCAAATGGATTGATTCTTTTTAATATCCACATCTTTAATGCTTGGTTGATGTTTTCTTCTCTGTCGGGGTTTTGTGCATTGAGTTGTGTTAGAACTTTGTTTGGATCTGTCATTGTGTGATGAGGGAGTAAGCTAGTGGCATCATTTAAGGTTAATTGGCGCATA